>OY747722.1:13882500-13887500 GCA_963556495.2 Valencia hispanica | reverse complement strand
TTTTTATAAAGATGGGACCACTGACTTTAATAAGCTGATTAAATTGTTTACTCCCAGTTGAACTTTATCACAGCATTTATACACTGTACTTATCTCCTGAGTGATGTCAAATCTCATAAAAGTTTGGAAAAAGGTTTACACAATCAGTAATAAACCCTCCACTTCCCCCTGGACTACACATGCAGACACACACACACACACACACACACACACACACACACCCCGACACCATCCACACTTGCTTATTCCCTTTTGACAGAAAGCTTACCTGATACTGGATCGGTGCTCCTGGACTTTCAAAAACTCCATCCAGTATGTGCCCATTCATTCACATGCTAATAGGTTTTTATAAGAAGCAGTGAACGGACTAAAGCTATGATGGAACTAGCTATAATCCTGCCACCACTTATCCAAGCCACACACATTTTCACTTTTGCTCTTTTTTTCCACTCTTTCTTCATCCCTATCTCCAATGAAAAGAGCTTTGCTGTGTGGGGTGGCTGCCTCCACTGTCCTCTGGTGTCTAATTGTCATGGAAATGGAGTCTTAACCAGTGGTCCAGGTGGAGCCATGTCAGAAATTATGTGTTTGGGACAAGCAGACAACCAATACGAAATCCTCGAGTGGGGAATAATGGATGCAGACACCAGGGGAATTTGATTGACAAGAATGCCCTATGAATCAGTGAAGAGGTGCTGAACGAAGTAGTTGTTTTGAATTTTTGATATTTTTTTTACAGATGTCAGTCTGCATAAATGCATAGTATGTGAAACTTGAACGTTTTTTACTGAAGCTTTGTCTTATTTCATGTCCATTAGGCCTGATCAAAATGTCTTCTTCACAAAGGATTTTTCCAGACTTGTCATTTTGCCCCCAATTATCACCCATACGTTTTGTTTATGGGTTGCAGTTATTGCTGTATTTTTTGCAGCTTTTGAAGGGCTGGTATTTATACTTTGACAGCGCTTTAGAGCTCAGTTTATTTGCATCAAACAAATTAATGGAAACAAGTTAAAAACATTTAATAAGTTTGCTTCAGTTTTCTGCTGCTTGTATTCAAGCTTGTTGTTCCTAACCTTGAATAAAAGGCAGTAGCATATGCATCACAGTAAAGCCATTTAAAGCAACAATCTCAAATGTTTTCATTTTACCTAAAAATTGCCATTAAAACTTAATCTAGACTGCCTTAGGAGAGTATTCAAAACTCTTGAACTTACACACATTTGTCAAATTACATCCACACACGTTGGTGTTCCAAGATTTTATGTGAAAGACCAACACAACATAACACATTAATGTGAAGTGAATATTAACATGATAGTTGGATTGCAGTTTTTAAAAAATATAAATGTATTATATCTAACTATGCATATCTAAAGACGGAATGTCTGCTCTTCGCAAAAATAGCCCGGCAGTCAGAGAAGATGAACCTCTGTTTCAGTCTTGTGTAAAAATTTATTTTAGCCTATAAAAGGATCTTTAGATTTCTTCTGTATTTAGCTTAAATTATTTTCCCATTACCTCTGAGCAGCTTTCCTGTCCCTGCTGAAGCAATGCATCCCCACACCATGATGCTGCCACCGTCGCATTTTGCATTTAAGTTCAAATGTAGTCTCACCTGACCAGAGTGCCTTCTTTCACGTTTGCTGCCTCCTGATAGCGGCTTGTTGTAAGCTCTAACACAGTGAAATCTAATAAATCCCCCAAAAATAGCTGGACTGTGGCAAAATGTGAGAGTTAAAGGAGTATGAATGGTTTTACGAGGTGTAGTAAATTATTTAACACATCACTCGGCTGTACTGTCCCTGGTCATTTCTGTACTGCTACAGATTCAATTAAGCTGTTATTATGCACACAACCTTTTTTGTCCCCTCACACACCCTCTCATACTTGGCCTTCTCTGGCCAGCCATTCGTACTGTCAGCAAGTTTTTCACAGGTAGGTGGGAGTTATCAAGCATGACTGAGCCATATAATGAGTCCTGAGTGGGGGTTGATTGGCTGGCTGCACTGACCTGCTGTTTGGGCTTACACCAACACAAACATACTCTCACAGGAACAAAATCACCTACATGGACACCGTGAGGGCTTTTCGCACATCGGCTTTCTGCTGGTCTAACAACTTATTCTTTCGGTGTATTAAGAAAAAACTGATATTAACAAGGAAAGAATAAGTGTGCAAAACACATGACATTTCATTTAGCTGGTACATTTACAAGCTTGTGAAATGTTACACAGAATCGGCCATCCTAAAACAGGGTTGGACTGAAGAGGTGAGAGAAACGGCTAAAGCTTTAATTAGGCATGTTAGTAGTAGCAGAATTGATGAAAGATGTTGAAGGAAGAACACATACTTTTCTCCATATTTCTTATCCAAGTGAATTTAGGTGAATGACATTATCAAGGTGTGCCACACCAGCATGAATTTGGATATTTGACTGGAGTAATGTGCAATCCCTGCTGTTGATCATCTCTGAATAGCATCTGATTGCGGGAGCTTTCAAAGCTGCTCCCAAGGTGTCTCAGGTGAATAACATTTGATTTGACTTTCGTTGGCATAGTGATTTGCATTCATTTAATATTTTTCTCACTAGTGCAGCTCAGCACTGCTTTGCATTTTCGAGCGCTTTGAGTTAGTAACTTGTTGACTTTGTGTTCTTTATTCAGGGTCTTCAACCTTCTACATAGAGATGCTGTTTTTTGCTCTCTAATTAGATGTTTGTCTTCTTCTTGTTTCCTGTAAAGCTGAGTTTGGGTACAATGAAGTACTCTCTTCTGGTATATTAGGAAATACCCTTTTTATATTTTTACATTCCTAGTTTGCTTTCATTTATCCTTCACTCCATCTCCCCACCATGCTACAAAAGCTTATAATTTCTTTTTAAACAAGCATGCATGTTTAGTGTGGCATGCACTAAACTGGGAAGCTTTGGTTTGTTTCCCCTGTATCTGTCCCATGACTTCCTCTACCTCCCTTATTTCACTTGTTTCATTTGTTTCAGACATTGTTATTTCTCACTTATTTCACTTTTTATTTGAAAAATCACTTTTGTTTGACAACTCAGCCTTCTCATACTACCCTCTTATTTCCATCTGCCTCTCCCTATTTCTGCTCCCTCTGTGCAGTTTTAATCTCTGACAGACACTGCTCCCGTTCCCAGCATGGAACCAAAACAGCGGCACACAATTCTGAGGGTAAAAAAGAGAACACGTCGGTAAACACCAATCCCCAGATATTTTCTTTCCTTTTTTGATCTCTTCCATTTAATTTCTCTCACATCCCACCTTCCATTGACAAAAACCTCCATTCACTATCTCAGTCACCGACTCTCCCTGTTGATTTTCTACATGCTTTTTGGTAGCAACTTCAAAAGCTCAGGCTAACCGTGAGGGAACTGAGCACTGACATTTTTATCTAGACTCAGTCAGTACTATTAATGAAAGATATAAATTGGTAGAACAATATTTATACCTTTCTTGCTGCCTCATTAAAATGCAGCTCATCTAACCGCTGCAGTGACGGTGTGATGCTGGCAGGTTGTCTCTTAGAAACAAGAACATTTTAAATTCAGAATCTGTTTAATTGTTTCATTTGCTATTGCATTTTCCATTCACAAAGTTGAGATCAGAAGTTTAAAAGCACTCACCTTAGAATGTTGTATTATTTTCGGGCTATTAATTTGGAATTTTACTGATTGAATGATACAACACGCGTCTTCAATTTAAAAACAAGAAGTCTTTGAACAGTTTATTTGTTGTTGGATAAAGAACTTATCAAATGAATCATTTAGAGCCATATCATTGAGGATTAATGCCTTCGATCGAAGTCAATTAAATTTAAATTGAATTCGAAAACACTTGATTCATCCCAAAAAGAAATAAATGTTTTTATAACTCATATCATCCAAGTATCTTCAAAGAGTTATTGTGGATGGTGATGCTGTGGCCAGGAAGAATCTTTGGTAGCAGTCAGTCTTGCGACAAATCTGAAAAGGCGTCTCTCCGAAGGCTGTTCCTTTAATGACCTATTATGAGGTAATTTTTCTGGCAGCAGAGACAATATTCCAGAGTAAGATGCCCTGAATGATAACATTGGTTATTTGCAAGCACTGCTCATCCACCTCATTTGCTTTTGCTGCTCCTCTTTAAATCCACGTCTGGCCATATGATCAGAAAGCCGGGCAGAGAGATATTGATTTAGACGACTTATAACTATAACCTAATATAAGCCTACGACTTCCTCTTTCTCTCTCTGATGAATCCTCCTTTTCAACTCTTCTGGTATTTGGGGCCGTAGTTCCAATATTATTTGAGCTTCTGAGATGCTAATCAGTTGCTCCCAGTGGTAGAAAAATACCTTGTTGCCATGGTTATGCATCATATCTGTTCAGAAGTAAAAAAAAATAAAAAATCCTTCCAGCTGCTCAGATTCAAAAACCAGAGGGAATAATTATCCAAACATGCAACGCCTCAACCAAAAAATTCTGAGCAAAAGTCTACAAAAAGAAAAAAGCAGGACTAACGTAACAGAGCTGCTCCAACATGCCACCATGAGCGGCACAATTATAGAATTTTATAATAACTTCTCACCAGAACTACAGTATAGTTTCAGAACAAATTTTCTTGTAGCCTTTTTATAGTTTGTATTTGAATAAATGGGTAAGATTAATGAGGTCCACTTGAAAATGCTTTTTTATATGAATTTATTAAGAACTGACCACCTGGTGGGTGAGGAAGCAAAAAATAAGGAGAGGATATGAATTAGTTTAAGCGTTGATGAGAGCAGGCTAAGTGGACTCCCTTCGTTCTCCGTTCTGTTGACCTCATTCAGTCCGAGTGGTCTCTCATCGTCTGTGCTGCCCCGGCTGCCTACTCTTATCTTTTATCTTGCACATTTAAATTCTCCAGGACTTGTAGGGTTGAAAGGAAAACACTGTCTAAATCTTTACATTAACATTCATTTTTATTATCTTGAAACTTTGCATTAGTTTCAATAAACTT